>CAUYRT010091659.1:0-45811 GCA_963574885.1 Lepilemur ruficaudatus | reverse complement strand
AGAAACCTTGAGCAAGTGGACTCGAGGTGGTTGGGTTACAGTTTGGTTTTATACATTTCAGGGAGACAGGGGTTACACGTAAAGTCATCAATCAATACGTGGGAAGCATACATTGGTTTGGCCCCAAAAGGTGGGACATCTTGAAGTGGGGGGGTGTTTACAGGTTATAGGTGGGTTTAAAGATTCTTTGGCTTGTAATTGGTTAAAGACGTGAAGCTTTGTCTAGAGGCCTGGAATGTTTTAACATAAGGAATGGTTATCATAGATAAGCCACCGGACATAGATTTGTTATGCAAATCGAGGACCTGCAGGTTTGTCTTGCATACCCTTAGGCCTGTCAGTGGGTCACAAAGGACTCCAAGAAGGGAGGGAGGCATGATGAGGCATGTCTGACCTCCCTCCTCCTGGCAGACAATTTTAGGATATTCCTTTGGCCTCGAGGGGTCCATTCAGTCAGTCGTTGGGGGGGAGCCTTAAAATTTTATTTTGGTTCACAATAGAAATGTTTGCAATTATAATACATTTAGAAATTAAAGACAAGTTATGAAATTGTACCCATGTTTATTTCAATGGCATTTGAATTTATATATCATCTGAACAAGTATGAAATAGAAGAAATTTAATGGAAAGTATAGAAATTTCTGTCTGTGCAAGCAGAAATCTTTGTTTTTTTAAAGCAAAGCCCTTCTGCCCTGAGGCCCAGATTCTGCCCCATGAAGGCCTGGCCCTGAGCCCAGGGCTGCTTCCGCATCTCTCAGGTGTGTGAATGGGGACAGAGATGGAAACTGGGGTCTTATGGGGTCCCTGTGAAATGGCACACACCACAGGGTTTGGCAGGTTACATTCTGGTTTCCATCTCCAGCACAAACAACCCCAGCCCTGGCTTAGGTAAATTACCTGTTCTCAGGACCAGAGCTCAGGCTCAAGCCTCACCCTCCAAAGTGGACCCTGAGGTCCCCACTCCCACACCTGGTCACCTGGGGCATTGCAGGACATGAGGCTGCTCTGTTTCCAAAAGGACTGTAAGTGCCAGACTTTCCAACTGGTTAAGAAGAAAACATCTCAGCTTTCATTGTCAGCATCCTCACAGCTCTGGGCTTCCACCTTGAATTGCGTGAAAATTTGACTGGAGTAAGTGGAAGCGCTGGCCCCCTCGACCCCAAATCACAGAGCCTGACCTGACACAGGGGACCTCAGGCATTTTATATTTTCCATATGTAGGGCAAATGAGTAAAATTATGAAGACTAAATATTTTCCTTGGTGTTCTTCCATCTCTTCTCTTTCATTCGACTTTTGTATTCACTGTAGAGGGAAGGAGGTAAGAAATCAGGAAAGGCTCCCTAGAAGTAGTGATATTTGAATGTAATGTAATGTAATATTTGAATGGAGAGCTGGATACAACAGATGGGCAGCATTTAGGAGATAAGAAACACCTAGTGTAAAGCAGAGGGGTGAACTAATAATGACAACAGCAATAACAAATAGTTGCAACACTTATTTAATGTCTACTATGTGCCAGACTTTATTCTAAAAACATATATAATGTGCATTAATTCATTTGATCATTAAAGCCACCCTATGGGGCAGATTATAATTATCCTTATTTTACACACAAAGAAATTAAGGCACAGGAAAGTTGACGAGTTTACAAAGCTAGTGAATGACAGAGCTGGGATTCAAATTCAGGCATTATTATCCCAGCACCCATGCTTTTAACCTTAAAATAGCACTGTAACTAAATATTTGTCCTGTCTCTGGGGATATATGTTTTTTATCTACATAATGGCCTCTAATGGTGGGATTTTAACCATGAGTTCAAGCTGATGAGTAAAATTATTTGCTCTTGATAGGAAGGAAGTGGTTTCATTCAAAAATTCTCAAATTATAGAATGTTGTAACTACCTGTTATTTTTTAAGGAAAGTACTGACAACAAAGTTCATAATAAAATATATAGTGTCTTACAACTTACAAAAATGCTTTCATCTATATATTTTCTTAAGACTTTATTAATGACTACAAAGTAAGGTTAAGAAAATTACCGGGAATTTTGAAAGAGTTGTGTAACTTTCCAAAGATACACAGCTAAGTAGGGAGCTATTCAAGATCGAAACATAGACGGATGACTAATTCCTTAAACTTTTCAGTAACTCATTTCAAGAGACTAAATACAAGTTTGATTTGAAAACTGAGACCTGAAAGTTAGAAGAAATGGTTAAATCACATAAATATATATACCTAATATTTTGCAAACAAGATACTGCTACTCAATAGTATAACAAGTAAGAGTATAACAATATTATACAAGTATACAAAATTATACAAGTAATATTATAACAATACTAACACAAGATACTTATACTCGAGATAAGTCCCGCAATTTCAAGTCATTGAAGTATTTTTTTTTGGAAAACTCCCGTCAACAAATTAATTTTTGGCAATTGAGAAAAACACAAGTATAATTGCTAATCAGAGAATACTCCAGGGAAAGACTCAGCCACTTGTAATATAATTAGGGACAATAAGCATGAAATCAAAGAAAAGAGATCATAGCCAACATTTGAGGGAAACACATTTAAGAAGTAAGAAAATAGTGATGAACTGGCTCCTACATTTTTGAAGCTCTGTAGAGACTTCTGGCTGAACTGTTGTCCCTTGATACTGATGAAGTCTTTTCTAGTTAAAACCCTTTTTCTTTCTTTGAAGATTTAAAGATTAGAAATATCTAAATTGAAACTTTCAATTATAGGAAGCAAATGGTAATGCTAGCCTTTCTGATTGCTATAGCTAGGAATATGAGGCTAGAAGGTAGAAATAAATATTCAGCTGCATTGAGACTTCAGCTCATTGCAGCTGAAAAATGTGAGGCAGAAGAAACCTTTTTTCCCCTCCACTTTTCATATTTAAAGACTTAAAAGAAAGAACATGCTGTTTATTGATAAAGTGTTTATGGCAAGATAGTTAAACCTACCACATGTGGCCCCAAAGTAGTTTTGAAACATAACATGGCTGAGAACATTTTAGATCTTAAAAAGATATATAAATTCACAAAATAATAGATTAATGACAGGAAAAGGAAGATGTGTAAATGTTAAAAATCACATTTGGGGAGAAATGGATGAATGTTTATGAGAAAGCAAACACAACACATTGTATAATAAGATTCTGGAGCCTGTTAGTATTCTGCTTAATTCTTATCTATTAGACTGTAGAATATGAAAATAACAGAAAAATATGCAGCAAGTCAATTTCTCTGTCCCTCCCCTTTGTCTTTCTAATTCTCTCTCTTGTTTTCCCACTTGACTCTCCCCTTCTCCAAGTGTCTCAGAGTGAAGAGAACCTCAGGTAATTTTTCCTAAACTGGAATTAAGGGATTTGGTATGTTTATTATGTTAACAGAAAAAAAAAAAAACCCAAAACCCAAAATCTGTAAAATAATTTAAAGAAGTTTATTCTGAGCTGGGTATGTGTGACTGATGGTTTGGAGCACATGTTTTCAAGGGGTCCTAATGAAATTGTGTCTGTGGTAGCCAGGTTAAAGTTTGGTTTACACATTCATGCAGATGAGAGTTACATGTAAGATCGTAAGTCAATATGTGAAAGGTGTACATTGGTATCTTGAAGGGGGCTGGGGGAGTTACAGGTTATAAGTGGGTTTAAAGATACTTTGATTTGTAATTGGTTAAAGAAATGAAGCTTTATCTAAAGGCTTGGGACATTTTAAGTTAAGATAAGGATGTCTGTTAGTCAGAGACAAGCCACCCAACATTTATCAAAAGTCAAGTGATCTGTTAAGTAAATTGATGATCAGCAGGTGTGGTTTAAGCTTTGTCTTACATGGTCTTAGATCCCATTAATCTTATTGTTCCAAAGAGTAACTCCTAAAGGGAGGGGAAATAATGAGGTGTGTCTGACCTCCCTTTTCCTCATGGGTAGCAACTCAGCTTTAACGTTTTTCTGAGGTCCCCTTGGCCAAGAGGGGGTCCATTCAATTAACTGGGGGGCTTAATATTTTATTTTAGTTCATAATTGTCAGGGATATATGAAGGAATTTTTAGAGAATGATTTGACCCAGGGGAGTCAGACAGTGTGTTCATCTGCAATGGTGCCAAGGGAGGCTTCTGGGTTTTTGGGCAATCACCTGCTTCTGCCACTAACAGCCACTTGAAATAAAACATAAGTAAAGAATATACTTGCTGAGCAAATACAGCTTCAAGATATATTTCCAGAACGCCTTCCAACCAGATGAGTCACCTCTAAAGCCATTTCCAGTAGAGGTATTCTGAAGCATTCACTGATATGTGTCTCTAAAGGAAAAAATCTGTACCTATCTATGATCTCTATCTGGGAACTTTCCTATAGAGCAGTGCTTATCAATCTTGGCTGTACTAGAATCAATGGGGGGAACTTCTGAAATTCCCACTCTGAGCTCCTGAATAGTTTTATCAGTCTGTGGGGGTGTATGCCGGGCATCCCATGATTCTAGTAAGTGCCTAAAGTTTAGAAACGCTGCTATAGAGTAAACATACCCAGTCACCCTCTACCCCTTTCCCTTTAAAAATTCATCTGCAAGAGCACAGAGAGGGTAGAGATGGATCTCGTTTTCCTCTTAATAGGACCTAGCCTTTTATTGAGTAGTGGCAATCACCCTTACATTTATTTTTCTGAGTGGCTGTTGGAAACCTGTATCTTCCCTCTAGAAAAATCTTTAGTGATAAATAACTGCATATTGACTTTTTCTACTAATTACACCAATCATCTGCTTTAGAAAACTCTTTTATGTTTACATTGTGTCGTATTCTCAACTTACCACATTGACCTTCTGTAGCTTCCTTTATCAGCAAAGTCATTTGTAGTCCCATGTGTTTGCTTTAAGTTTTCATTTATTATTCAACTTTCACTCTCTAAAAAAGCACAGAATTCTCTTACTGTGTTTGTCTTTAAGGTTAAGCTGAGTATATATTTACATTGTTATTTCAGCCAAGAATTACAAAAGACTGAGTAGGTGAAAACCACTGTTAATTTAGAAATGTCGAACAAGGTAATGGATAGGCTATAACATTTGTATCCGTTTTTGAATGTTTATTACTCTTTTTGAAACTCTGATTGAGATATCTATAGCCTGTCACATTACATATGTATCATCTATTTTAATGCTAATATAGAGTATAAAAGCATTTATAAATAAAATATATTTTTCTCAGTGTTTACTTCCTTAAAGCATTTAATGTGTTTTTGAGTCTTTACTTACTATTAAAAGTTTGATAATTTATGAAGTATAAAAATTGCTGGACCGGGTATAAGAATTTGGAGAAATCACCGAAGAATATACAAGTGAAACTGAGAGAAAAGATTAATGGATTATAGTACCATAATGGAGTTTAAAGATAGTTATAGAATCTTGAAAAAAAAGAGAAAAAAGGTTAAAGATGGAAAGAGTGAAGGAGTTTTATACTAAAAATATAATATGTGACAAACTGCAATAAATTTGGAAATGCATGACCTAAGAAATAGATGTTACAATTGTTAGTATTGCACATGGAATAAATATTTTATTAGTAAAAAGTATTATCTGCTAGAATGAAGTATGTCACATCAGGTACAAGTCGCTTTGTATGAAGTCATTTCCCTGTATTCCTTACATTTTCTACAAGGGTTACTGACTTTATGATGTGAAATTGCTGCCATTCTTTCTGTTCTAAAAATGAGTGCCATCTTGGTTTTTAGGTAATACTTTATTAGTCTCATTTTCTGTCCTCTTGACCTTTGCTGACCATCTGGCTGTCTAAGTTCTGTTGTACTTTTTCTTCTTTTTGAGAAAGTTTTATAACATTGCTGTAGTTTATTTGCTTTATTGTTACATGTTGCTGCATTTGGCTGGAGTTCCAAATTCTTAAATGGTTCCTGGAAGGAAGGGTTCAATCAGAGAGAGTTCTCCTCCCTTTTTATGAGAAAACCTCTGGCTATTGTAGATGTTTCCCAGTTGGATACAGTGTAACCCTGAATTTCTAAAACATCAAAGTAATGCAAGCAGAGATATGCTTATACATAAGAGTAGGGGAGAGGGTTATAGGAAGAAACAATTACAAACATGGTTGAAGCTAGTTTTAGCCTACCCGTGGATCATAGATCATTCAATGCCATTCTCATATTTCTTCCACTAACAATCTTTAATAATGTTTGATAATATGTAGGAGAATTTGGATAGGATATATATTTAAAAACAATGAATAAATTAGTGTATATTTTCTGCTCCTGGTGAAGTAACACTATGTCAGAGAAAATAGAGACAACCTCAAGCATAAGAACTGGGTGATACGCACATATGGTTTCAAAAGGATAGATATTTATAGATTTAAGTCATAACTTATTTATACAAGGATCAATGCATTCAAAGTTGTCAAAGGCAACAATAGTACTTTATGATGTTACAAATAGTATAACTACACTGTTTTAAATTGTGATAGAGGATGTTTCTTTAAAACCTGATTTGTATGTATGTAAGTTTTCAACTGGCAATTGGTACTCAGACCATAACAAGTCTCATTAAGCTTGACAAGATTGAAATCATACAAAATATGTTATCTATCTAAAATGGAATAAAAGTAAAAAAATAACAAGGAAATTTGGCAACTTCAGAAATATATAAAAATTAAGCAATATGCTCCTGCATAACCATTTATTGGTCAAAGAAGAAATAACCAGGAAAATTTAAAAATACCTTGAGATTAATATACACATGCACACATATACACACACACATACAGAAACTTATGGGATGCAAAAAATCAGTACTCAGAGGGAAATTTATTGTTGTAAACATTTATGTTAAAAAAGAAGAAAAATCTCAAATCAGTAACCTTACTTTCCACATTAAGAAACTAGAAAAAAAAGAGCAAGCTAAATTCAAGCAAGTGGAAGGAAAGAAATATTATAATAGAGATTAGAGGGGGAAATAAATGAATAGAGAATAGAAAAATAAAATAGAAAAATCAACAAAATCAAAGTTGGTTCCATGAAAAGATCAACAGTATTGACAAATCTTTAGCATTGGTCAATTTAGATCAAGAAAATAAGAGGCAAGACTCATGTAACCAAAATCAGGAATAAAAGATAAGACATCACTAGCATATCAGAAAAAAAAATGGATTATGAGGGAAAATAATGAATAAAAGGTCAACCCCCCCATGAGATCAATCTGCTAGGATAACCAGAAGCAAAAGGATAGACCATTACAAGTGGGTGAAGAAATTGGAATCTTCACATAATGCTGGTGGAAATATGAAATAGAATAATTGTTTTGCAAATGACATTTGGAAGTTTCTTGAAAGATTAAGCCTATAGATAATCACATGACCTAGCAATTCTTCTCTAATGCATATAACCAGCTAAGCAAAAACATATATCCATGCCAAATTTGTATTTGAGTGTTAATAATAGCATTATTCATGATAGGCAAAATGTGGGAGCAAGTCAAATGTCTATCAACTGGTGACTGGATAAACAAACTGTGTTATATCCATAATAGGATGTTATTCAGCAAATAAAGGCATGAATTACTGTTACATGATACAAAATAGATAAACCTTGAAAACATTATACTAACTGAAAAAAACTAATTATGAAAGAACACATATGTTTCCATTTGAGAAAGTAAATAGTGGTACCTAGGATTGGGGCAGGTATCAAGACTGACTATAGTGGGTACATGCTTTGCTTAGGTGTGATAAATCCGTGTTCTAAACATAGATTGTGGGGGCTGTTGCACAGTTTAGTATACTAAAACCATAGAATGGCACACTTTAAATGGCTGAATTTTATATTATGTGAATTATATCTCAAAATATGTTAAAATGTCCCTTCTTTACATATCACTTAATATTTAAATTTTCCTTCCTCTTAATTCTAAGAAAATGCTATTCTTCAAAAACAATTTTTTAAATGATTCTACAATAAAAATATTTAAAAGTAGTATTCTTGTATACTCATCTTACAAAGTTCAGCTACTTTAAATTATATATTTTCCCCCAAACATCTTTATGTCTGATGAATTTTTTTCACTTTTTGCTAGTTCAGTAAGAGGAATTTGGCAATGTAAATATATCATGGGTGAGAGTTATGGAAATGACTATTTTGAAATATAGCAAAAAATGTATACTTTTGCAGGATGCTGTTCAGTCCCAAATTCATTTTCATGCATAAATATCTTCCTGATTGCTTCCATACATAGCTTTTTCTTTTTGTTTAAACATGGATATCTGAACCAAATGATCTGTCTATGTTTTTAAATTATAGGATATTTTTAAAAAACAATATTTTTGACAACATGTAATGAAAGTTCTATTTAAGTGCCATAATTAATATAGTTATGTCAGTCTTGTAGTTTTATTAAAGAATGTGGATGAAAGAGTTTTTTCCCTTTTCTTAACTAGTAATCATTTAAGCAAGTGAGGTTAATAAACGGAGATAAAAAAAGATATTTGGGAGGTTTTATAAGAAAAGTGTAAAGTTAATAGCTTAATTTCTTATTCACAGAAATGACTCAAGTGAAAATGCAAAGGAAAATTAATTTTTGCATCTTGAGAAAACACTTAAAATTACATGGCTAAACATAACAGAAAATTGACAGTTGAAAGAATGCGTGACAAGGAAGGGATTAGTAAAAGTATTAAAGATTGATACAGTAATATAATTGGAAATAATTGGAAGGTTAAATTGTGCAGAAAAAGAATGGTAAGGTTTAAGGATGGATTTCATTCAATTTTGGAAAACATTATCATCAATGAAATTAACATTTAAAAATTTGCTCGTGTGTTTTCCTAGGAAAAAATTCACAGTCCTCTGTGACATGATCCCTGTGCATCTCTTCAACTGCATCTCCTCTTTTCCCTGTACTAACAGCAACAATAACAATGATGTCAGCATCAACTATGACAACTGCTTGCAGTTATAGGCTATTTTTCATGTGTCCCAAACAATGTAAGACTCTATAAAAGGACATATGTTATTCCATTCTTACCAAAAAACCTGAGGCGAATGCAATTATTATCCTCATTTTCCAAATGAATAACATGGAAGTATGTAAAGATTAAGTGACTTGACCCAAATAACACAAGTAGAAAACAGAATTAAGTTCAAATCTGGCTTTTGACACCAAAGTCTGTGGCTTCTAGGACTTCCCAAATATATGGACCTATGTACAGTTCCTTGAACAAGTCTCATTGTTTCATACCTCACACAAGTTTTCATTCTGCCTATAATGTTCTTTCTTATTGTTCCCCTGATATACGTGAAGACTTTCATCCTGCAAGACCAAATCTCATGTGTGTTCTCCTCTGCTAAGCTTTCCCTCACTCAGCCAAGCAGAATTGATGACACTCTCCTTTGTATTCCATTTGGTCTAAGTCCAAACTGCTAATCTCCCCTTAACACAGTATCGTGCAATTATTTATACTCACATCGGAACATAATGGGCGTGCAACATATGTTGTTAAATGAATGAAGGGATGAATGAATGAGTGCCCCACAACCATGAAACACTATGCTATCGTGACTGGAAACATGAAAGTAGCACAGTGCTCAACAAAATTTGCTAATTTTGCTAATTTTATTTTAACTTTTATTTTAATTTTATTTTATTATAAGGTTTTAGGGCACATAATGATTACTTCACAGAAGTAATTACAGAAAGGGTCATGGAAAGGATTTATTCATATTAGTAGATCTAACTAATTAGCATAATTTTTAATGTTTTGTTACAAGTATTCTCTCTGTCACCTTGCCTGACTTCTTCCCTCTTTTCAACTTAGTGCTAATTTTGACTAGGAGCATAGATTAAAGACAAGAACATTAAAAAATGTAGGACACAAAAGAATATAACAAACTTTTGTGCATTTGTGCATAGTAAAAAAGAAGTTGTCAGTTTGAGACTAACCTTTGCCCATTTAGGATTAATACATGTGTGAGCTGGACTATAAGAATGTATGAGTTGGCCAAAAAGGAGCCTTCTTAAAACAAAATCACCCAAAGGGAAGGAAAGGTCAGACTTTGACACATGACAGTGGCTCCAATTACAATGTTGAGTATTTAGAGAGAAGGGCAACCACAATAACAACATAGCACTCAGATTGATCCTAATAAATCCCTCTGTTGTCTTACATGCGAATCTTAGAAAGAGTGAGAATGGGAAACACAGACTGAAAAGGCTATTTTGCTAAAATACTCTAATTGGTATTAAAAGTATATTGCAGGTATTTTTTGAGAGCCAAGCAATGCAGTAACATATAGGCAAGAGAGACAGTGACTTTCCTTACTCTTTGGTAGACAGCATAACAGGCTTTTTTTTTTTTTTTTTTTAATGATTCCTCAAGGTTACGTTTAACCTTTTTTTTCCCCCAGCATATTATGGGGGTACAAATTTTTAGGTTACGTGTGTTGCCTTTCCCCCGTTCCCTTCCTTCCCCTCCAGAGTCAGAGCTTCAAGCATGTCCATCCCCCAGATGGTGCGCATCGCACTCATTATGTATATATGTACCCATCCCCTCCTCCCCACTCCTATCTGCCCGACGCCTGATAAATGTTATTCCTATATGTCCACTTAGGTGTTGATCAGTGAAACCAATTTGCTGGTTGAGTACATGTGGTACTTATTTTTCCATTTGTGGGATACTTCACTTAGTAGAATGGGTTCCAGCTCTATCCAGGATAATACAAGAGGTGCTATATCACCATTGTTTCTTATAGCTGAATAGTACTCCATGGTATACATATAGCACATTTTATTAATCCACTCATGTGTTGATAGGCACTTGGGTTACAACAGGCTTTTTGATTTTTGTTTAGTTTTGTTGACATTTCAGGGGCTCCTAATGCAATCATACAACATTGGAGCAGCCAATATATTATTGTATGGATATCGCATACCTTCAATGGAGGAGGTGACAGCCTTAGTAAAATTTTACTGGACTTATTGGACCTCAAGGCCTTAGTGGGAGTCAAAGTTTCATTATTTATGAAAGTTAAAGCCAATAGCCATGCATGAAATTCTAGGCTTTATGTGGAAGGGATGACCAAACTCCTGGATTTTTGACAGAATAGGGGGAAAATGATGTGTTTTTACCATCCCCTTTTTGAGAGTACTTCTCAAGAAAAGCTAAAGAAAATAGGATGCTACATAGAAGTAGATTTGTTCCTGTCAACAAATGCAATTGTGTGGAAGATGATGGGGGATGAAAGCCACAATTTGAATAATTTAGTGGTTCTTACCAGGGGCAGATAATTATTGATGATAACATTAAAGGAGAGTGAAGACACACCATGTACACATTGTCTTTTTACCTATTCTTCACATACTATTTATTATTTAATTTCAGAAACAGGTTATATATGTAGCTATTTTAGTGTAATCTGTAAAATCAAAGAGCACCACAGATAGATTTACTGATGTAATAATAGCAAGGGTTTGCCATTATTAATATCCATTTTGCTATTTTTTAATCATATCACTGGCTTTCTTTTTTAAGGAATTTTGTCTAAGTTCCCCCCACGCCATTTCCTCCCCCAGTGCATTCCTTTTCTGGAATGGAATGAAGTGAAGAATTCAGATTGTGGTGTGAAAAGTTATTGTAATACCTTAGGAGGTGGCCAGCAACTTCACCTCTTTATTCCAGTGTCTGATTTCTTCTTCAATGGCACATTAAGCTCCAATGGAAGCATTAGCTTTAGGCTTCAGGATCCTAAGCTTGCTAAATTTATTATTTACTTGAGGGTAATGATATAAGTCAGGTAATAAACATAAATGAGAGAAGATAAGCATCTTAAATTATTTCCATTCTATCATTTTAGGCAATCAGATATTCAATAATAAAACTTGGGTAAACAAATAAATAAATAAATAGAACATCACATTCTTTAAGAGGCTGTATTGAAGATCAAGGGCTTTCAAGTTACTAAAGCTTATTGATTCATTCAGTGGTTTGTTCTGACTTGAAAGCATCTCAAATTTGTGAGTACTTTATTCACATCTTGGATTATCTGCTCACTTTGGAAGAGGCTAACCTATTTTCTTAATTTTTTGTTTTTGAAAAGCACTCTCAAAAAAGAATGGTAGTGTTAAGTAGTTAGGAATTTTTGCAAATTATAAGATTTATTTTTGGTATTTTCTTCTATACCTTGAAGCTTTCTATTCAGTATGCCCTAGCACTTCTTCAGTTTGTGAAATTTGCTGATGGTGAAAGAAGAATGTTATGGGAAAATTAACAAAGATAAATGGTATAATATTTTAAGTTAATATTACTTACCAATAGGCTATCTTCAGTATCTTAGTTGTAAAACAATTACAATGGGCAAACTATCACAACAGTATATGTTGTGTGGTCAACACTCTTCATTCTGCATAGGGAAAGAAAAAAATAGTTAAGTTATAAGCAATAATAACCCTTCAACTTTCTTATACTTTCATGTAGGAAGGGTGTTTAAGATGCAAATAATTCTTTGTAACTTCCCAGTATGATATGCCACTCTCAAGGCAGCAAACAAATGAAGGGGACCATGATTAGTTTACTAAAACCTTAGAATAAAATTTATGGGTGTCATAGTTTGATTATTATTAACATGATGGCTCTTTTTGCCTGTTGGGGTATTTGTTTTTTCTGACAAGTCTGTTATTTAGATACTGCTTGATACTTGCCGAGAGATTATGTGAGTGTGATATGTCTTAGGGCCTAGCCTGGGCTAGGGGCTATTTTACTTTGCATTATGTGTGGGTGTGTGTCATTTTACTTTAGAGAGCCTTATGTATCTGACAGGATATTTCAGTTTATTTTATCAGTTACTCATTCTCCATAATTCCTAAAGGCAAAGAGTATAATCTCAACTCAGCATGAGAAGCTCTGTGAATAAAGCAGCTCTTAGAACCAGAGAGAATCAAAGCATTTTGCCTTGAGATAAGAGCAGCTATGTCTCAATGTGTTTCATTGGCTTTGTTTTCATTATTAAGGAAAATACATATTGATACAGTTGGTTGTAAAATATTAGGGGAAAATATGTTTGATATGCTACCATTTTAAAAACTGTTTCAGCCAATGTAACCTAATGTTGTATAAAGAAGATGTCAAACTCTTTTTGGAACTTCTGCTAGCACTTGTATAAAAATAAACATGTTAAGATTTCTATCATTTTAACCAATTTTTTGTATTTTTTTTTGCGATTCTTTCAAAAATAGTACTTGTTTCACAAATATATGTTAAATTCACAATATGTAATAGGCACTGTTATAATTCCTATGATATATAAACAAGTGAGATGTAATATTTGACCTTAAAGATCTCACAAATTCTGAAATCTGATAAAAAACCTCTAGTTCAAATTCTGGTTTAGCCACTTACTAGGTCTATAAAGTTATTTAATTGTTCTGAATCTTAGTTTCCTATAAGTTGAAGTGCTAATAATAGTCACTGGGTGCCAGTCAGGTGGGAGGGGGATTGGGGATGAGTAAACTCACAACTAATGGGTACGGAGCACACTGTAGGGTGGAAGGGCACACTTGTAGCACCGGCTTCAGTGAGGCAAAGGCGTTATATGCAACCAAAATTTTTGTAACCCCATAATATTCTAAAATAAAAAAAAAAGCTTGCTTTGGCTATTCAGGGTCTTTTATGATTACATACAAATTTTAGAATTATTTTTTCTCTTTCTATGAAAAAGGTCATTGGAATTTTGATAAGGATTGTGTTCAATCTGTAAATCATTTTGGATAATGTGGACATTTTAATAATATGCACTCTTCCAATCCACAAACATGGGATATTGTTCCATTTATTTGTATCATCTTCAGTTACTTTCATCAGGGTTTTATAGTTTTCAGTGTGCAGATTTTTCAATCCTTTGCTAAATTTATTCCTAAATGTTTTATTCTTTTTGATGTTATCCTAAATGGGATTGTTCTCTTTTTTTCTTTTTAGATATATCGTTGGTGTAAAGAAACACTACTGACTTTTGTATGTTGATTTAATATCCTTCAACATTACTAAATTTGTTTATTGGTTCTAACAATTTTTGTTTTTTCTGGTGGAGTTTTTAGGGGTTTCTATGTATAAGATTATGCTATCTGACAAGAGGGATAATTTTATTTCTTTCCAATTTGAATGCATTTTATTTCTTGTCTGATACTTTTTCTAGGACTTTCAGTATTATGCTGAATAGAAGTGGTGTAAGTAGGCATCCTTTTCTCTCCATTGAGTCTGTTACCTGTGGGATTTTCATAAATGGTTTTTGTTGTGTTGAGGAAATTTTCTTCTATATCTATTTTGTTGAGAATTTTTTACCATGAATGGATGTTGAACTTTGTCAAATGTTTTTTTCTGCCCCAATTTATAAAGGAAACAGAAGCAGGCTCAGGGAAACCAAGAAAACCTCCTGAATGTGCACAGGAGATGGGATGGGAGCTCAGAATTTTGGGTCCCACAGCCACCTCTGGAAGCACCATGGCTAGAGGTTCATCAAGCCACTCATTTTAGGATAGGGCTCTTACTTGGACCTTTGGTAGTTCCCAGCCCTGGGAAAGGCTTCCAGAAGGGAGAATTCCACTGAAGACAAATGGAGTGGAAGGGGCATCTTTGAGCAGATGTAGGACTGGGTCCTGGGCCGGGTGGGATGAGAACAGAGGCAGGTCCTTCAAAGTCCATTAGAGGCATTCGAGGCATGGCTGCACTGGGCCTCATGGAGTTGATGGGTGCCTGCAGAAGACCCTGGCAAGGCGGGCCCTGCCTGATTGACTTGAGTGCTTTCACTTCAGGCCCCTTCTACCATAACCGCAATCTATAGGCATAACTCCAGCATAAATGTGACCTGGCCTTGGCCCCAGAGTCTGCTTCTGAGGGAAATGGCGGGAAAGGGCAGGAAAGGCAGGCAGCCTCCAGACCCTAAGGCAGGTATCATTATCCTTTAATAGAGATGAAGAAACTGAGGCTCAGGGACATAAGGAATGTGCTCAAGGTCTCAAATGTTGCAGTGAGGAAGGCTCTAATAATAGAATGCAGATGGATCTGGCCTCAAGGCTAGGACTTCAGCTGTTGCCCTTGAAAGTCTCTCCTCCCTGAGGTGAGGACTGGGCCTTGAGGGGCAAGACTGAAAGCTGTTGATTGGCTCTCCCCAAGCCTGGACTCCTGGGATAGAGCTGTAGTTTCCCCACTCTCAACCCTGGCAGACTTCTGGGCAGGCTCTATTGGTAATATTTGGGAAGCCAGCATTTGGCCATTTAAAATTCTGCATATTGAATCAATCAATAAGCCAATAGCAATAAGGAAAAAGAGAATACATCAGGATTATAATATTTGGGAACAGAAAATCCTTAAGCATTAAAAATGAGATCTATTACTACAGATATGATTTTGAGGGAAGCATGGTTAAAATTTAAGGTCAAGAAAGAAAGTTACAGAGTAGGAAGGTAGTTTGGGGGCAGGAAAAAATAAAGGATGTACATTGGAAACACTCAATAAAAAAGTCAGGATACATTGTTTTTTTAAGGATACATTGTTTAACTGAAAATTAGTAAAATAATATCTGAACTATGTTTACAAATTCCTTTCTCTCCTATAGTTTTCTTCCTGTGTCATTCTCTGTCTTTGAAATCTATTTCCTTAGCTAATCACCTGCATGCCCTACTTATAATTTCAAATTTCAGTTTATCATCCCTTTCTTCAGAAAGCAAGCTTTCCTGAATCTGCAACATTAGTCTAGATGTTTCTGCTGTATACTCTCATGGACCAGGATATTTATACTCTTTGGCAATTCAAAAAAAAAAAAAAATGGATATATATAAACACCGCTATTCTTCACTGTGCAGGGTAGAAAATAAGAGAAACAATTTGGGAGATGCTAAATTGGAGAATATGGTTTAGTATAAGAACCAAATGGACCTCTTAACTGAATCCCCTAATGAGTCAGACTTGCTAAACAATCAGAGGCCACACTGGAATCCTTGGTCTTCCAAGTCAAAAAAAAAAAAAAAAAAAGATGGAGCTGAGCTGAGCATGTCCAGTCTGTTCTCAAATTTGTCTGTTAGGTTAAGTTACTACTCCTTCCCTGAAGCAAAGGAGTATAAGGCCATAGGGTTGGATAAAACTCCCTACACTTGGAAGGAAACAAGAGAGTGAGGGAGAAGCATTCCACCATCGCATACCCAATCACAGCACTACCAGACTGTTTTTCAGCTTCCTGTTTACTCATCTGTCTGTCCTTTTAAATTTTAAACTCCCTGAAGGATATATCATTCATCATTGTATCCTTAGTAAAGATCACAGGTCATGGTCTGTAAAAGTTATTCAATAAATGGTTGATGAAAAAATAAGTTGCAGATATCATATTAGTCATAATTATGATTTTACTCCTTATCTATTTCCCATTACTTGTGATAATTAAATATTTTAGAAAAGTTCAAAAGTATTATGTACTTCTTTTAAGGATAAGAAAATACAAGCAGAAGTTGGAAGCTGCATTTTGTTTATCAATGTGTGAAAAAGAGGCAAGAAACAAAAACAATCTATCATAAAGCTTTTTGCTTTACAGTTTCTCAGTAAATGTTTATTTAGGTAAAGTGAGGTCTAGAAAGAAGTAACAGTAAGTAGCAATGGGAAATGATGGAGAAAGACCATTTTTTTTTGGCTCTCCCAGAAGAAAAGAGAGGTGTCTGAGAATGATTTGCCTTCCCCAAAGAGTTATGTTGAGAGAAATACTTGACCCTACCTCTGACCCCAGCAATTGAGGTCCATTGTTGAATGCCATGTCTACAAGTTTAGCTCTACAGATCTGCTTACAATGTAAAATAGGCAGGAACTGGAGTGATGGGAAGATCCTGCTCCAAGACCACAGAAAGTAAGGTATATTCCTGGTATTCCCAATTAAAATCACTGAATGTGTTTTCCTATTTAAGCATTGTTCCATCTGGTAATTTTGTTCTTTAACACTCAGATTGGTAACATACTCTATATACCACGAGTTTAAAAAGCTTTTAGTGAGCTCTCTTGGAAAACTATTTTCAGAGGGCAAGTATTTTCAATTTTAGACATTGACCTTACAATTATACTTTCAGAACTTAATTCTTTTACTAACTGGGGACTTGCTGTATCGTGATTTTTAATTGCTAACTGGTTTTAATCAATTATTTTCTTCTTGTTCCCTCTTCTATTATGGAAATTATTTTGCAGTTTTTTAATGCTTAAAAAAATAATGTGCTGTGAAAACCTTAAGGACTTTCTGACTATTACTTTCCCCTTTCCAGAAAATGCAAATACATATATCTTATAATTCAATCACAGTAATTTTTTTAAGGGGAGAAATAATTCTCTTTTATTACCTTTTTATACTTTTATGCAAGGAAATATAGAACTTCTGTTCAAGCACCTTCTCTATACTTTGGGTACTCTTAAAACAATTATACTGCCTTTTTTTGTAGAGAGTCACTAATATGGAGAAAACACAGCACTTAATTGTGACAAGTTTGTTAGCAATTGGATGTTCTGATGTAAAAACTGGATTCCATGCTTCTTCCTCTTTCACTTCCTGTGCACAGAAATGGAAGACTCCCTTTTACTCCCTTTCTCCATGTGGTAGCACACCCTGCTGCCTTAGATTCCCAAGAAACAGTCTCCAAGACATAGATTTTGAACAGAAGGCATAGGAACTAGGAACAGCAAATTGGGAAGCATAATGGGAAGAGAGACATTTGTATCTGTGATGTAGTTGCCAAAGCAGGCTCAGTGACCCTATTAGAGGTCACAGTGCTAGAGTGGGAATGTGGGAATGGCCCTTCAGAGTTGTCTACAATCAAAACAAGGTTTCTGGGCCTTTGTACTATTTTTTTAGTTGACAGATAAAAATGGTATATATTTATGGTGTACAACATGATATTTTGATATGTATAGACAAGGTAGAATGGCTAACGCTATTAAACATATTCATTATCTAATATATTTATCTTTTTTTGTGGTAAGAACACTTAAAAGCTATTCTCTTAGCAATTTTTAAGTATACCATGTTGTCAGCTATAGTCACCATGATGTATAATTTCTAGAAGTATCTGACTCTACCTCTGACCTAGGTCCAACCCCATACTTTGTTGAATGCCATGTCTACAGGTTTAGCTCTACACTAAATATAAATTTATCTCTTGAACTTATCCCTCCTGTGTAACTGAAATTTTATATCCTTTGACCAACATTTCATTTACCCCTTATCTTCCCACCCCCAGCCTCTGGTAACCACCATTCTACTCTCTGCTTCCATGAGTTTTAGTTTTTAGATTCCACACATAAGTAAGATCACGTAGCATTTGTCTTTCTGTGCCTGATTTATTTCACTTAACATAATGTCTTCCAGGTTCATCTGTGTTGTCACAAATGACAGGATTTCTTTTTGTTAAGGCTGAAGACTATTTCACTGTGTGTGTGTGTGTGTGTGTGTGTGTGTGTATGTGTGTATCACATTTTCTTTTATCCATTCATCTACTGATGGACACTTAGATTAATTCCATATCTTTGCTATTGTGAATAATGCTTCAGTAACATGGAAGTGCAGATAACTCATTGGCATACTGATTTTATATCCTTTAAATATATACACATATTGCTGGATTATATGGCAGTACTATTTTTAATGTTTTCAGGAACCTTCTTACTGTTTTCTATAATGGCTGTACTAATTTGCATCACCACCAACAGTGTACAAGGGTTCCCTTTTCTCCACAACCTCATCCATACTTGTTTTCTTTCGTCTTTTTGATAATAGCCATTCTAACATATGTGATATGATATGTTATTGTGGTTTTAATTTCCATTTCCCTGATGATTAGTAATGTTGAACATTTTTTCATATATCTAGTGGTTATGTCTTCTTTTGAGAAAAAGGTCTATTCATATCTTTGACCCATTTTTTAATCTGTTTGTTTGTTTTTAACAATTGAACTGTTCGAAGTCCTTAAATGTTTTGGATAATAACTCCTATCAGATTTATGGTTTGCAAACATAGTATCCCATTCTGTAGATTATCTCTTTACCCAGTTGATTGTTTCCTTGGCCATGCAGAAGCTTCTTGGTTTAACGTAATCACATTTGTCTGTTTTTCCTTTTGTTTTCTGTATTATTGGGGTCATATCAAAAAAATTATTGTCAGGCTGTTGTGCTTCTGTATCAGTCAGTCATTGGATACAGCTACTGGGAAGAAGGCACATATTCTTGGACAAGAGAGCTCTCTTTGGTGCAGAGCAGTCTCCAGAGTGGGACTCAGCTGTGAACTGTCTGCTAAAGATACTCATGACAGTGAAAGGAATGAGTGTCTTGGTTCTGAAGGGGGAATCCTGGCAACACATCACATCATCCGCTACATCGATGCTACTAGAGCCTGACTGGTGATTCTCCTTATTCTCCTCTCTCTTTGTTTTCAGTTTGACTAGATACATAAACCAGGCTTGCCATCTTTTCTCAGGTCTTTGGTTGAGTAGATGGATTCTGGTCCTGCTCTATCTACATAGATATCTCAGTGGGCAGACAAACCTAAGCATGAGCACGCTAAGATTTAGTTAAGGTAGGAAATATGATATCCAACTTGAACTTTGAATCTGAGTCACTTTCTTCAATCCGCTCTGTTCCAGAAAGTCTTGCACTAAGGATTACAAGGCACTTGCTAGGAAAAATGTAGTCAGTAATCTATTTCACATTTAGATAGTGATACCTGTGCAGGGTCTATGCTTTATTGTAGAGACCGTTGAATATTTTAATATAATTTAATATGGTAATATGCAACTATATAGTAATACTTTCAGCAGTGTTCTAATACTTTCAGGAAAGGATGGTGTTTGAAAATCATGGCTTGTGGAACTGGAATCTGAAATGTCATCTTGGTTTTTCTACTTGATAGCAATAGGAACTTTGAATTTAGTTTATTATTTCTAAATGGGCATGAAACAATGTCTGTTTCTTAGGATAGTTAAGGGTAAAATGAGATTATTAATGTAAAATGGTTCATGACACATAGTTCCTGATACATTGTTGCTCAACAAATATTATCTATTATCTTTATTATCTGAATCAGTTTGCTATTGCTACAATACAGTTGAAAAACAACAAAATCCCAGTGGCATGGAACTCTAGGCTTTTATTTAGCTCATGCACCTCTCAGTTGGCTAGAGAACATCTTATCTAGGCTGGGCTTAGTTAAGTGCTCTGCTGCTCATGGATGAGTGTCCTCAAGAATTTGTGAATTGATTTTGCGCTGTGTGTTTCTTATCTTTTTCCAGAAACCAGAGAGCTTGCCTTTGCCTGTACTTGGTGTTCTCATGGAGACAGCAAAAGTATAAGAGAGCAAGCCCAACTGCTTAAGTGATTCTCAAGCTTTTGGTTCCATTACACCTACCAACATTCCACCGGTCAAGGTAAGTCATATGGCTAAAACCAAAGTCAAGACTGGTAAAATATACTTGACCTCTTTACTCAGAGAAACTGAAAAGCCATGTAACAAAGGGCTTGGTTGCAGAAAATGATACTGAAAGGGCAATTAAGACACTCACATATCCCCAATGGCAACAACCCCAAACACTCTGCTGCTGTCTCCTCCCATAACTTCATTCCTATTCAGCTCAGCCTGTCCTTTGTCCCTATCCTCTCCTGGTAAGTGCCTCTGTAACCCCTTTTGTTATGCCATGCAAACCATCTCTTTATATTAACAGTTATAGCCTCAACCAGTTCTTTCTGCATGATTCCCTTTAACTGAAACTTGGCTTTCTTTTAATGATTCAAATTTCTTTATAACTGTTTCAGGTTCTTCCTTTGAACTCATTTCATGTCAAGTTAAGGCAGTATATTCTTTATGCTGTTCATATGTCATTTCAAGATAATTATTCTCTGGCTATGGCTTGACAGTTTTCTTATGAGTTGATATTTTCCACTTCTGTTTGTCTCTTTTCCAACTCAGCATCTCAGATTTACCTTTTTCCTCACCAGCATCAGAGTTCCAAATCTACTCCCTTACTTTATGACACTTTTGACCTTAGAGTTTCTTAGAACTTGTTTCTAGATTTCCATCATTGGGCATTACTCTATTTTCCCCCAACTCCTTATGTTCTGAAAGATTTCTTCCTCTCAACTCCTTTGCCTTATGTACTGAAAGTTTTCTTCCTCTCACCCCAAAAATATAAGCATTTTTAAAATTTTTGTAATTAGCATTTATTTTTTCTGTAGTAATCTAATTTGTTCCCACAGGTTGAATTATCACCTTTAAATGTGTGAGTCTCAACCTTATGTTTTTCGCATTCGTTTCCTTCCCCAGATATAATGCTAAACTTTCAACAGCTTTCTGTATTTCTCTTTGCTGTCCACAATTGAAGTGCATCAGTTCTGATGGCTTCTACTTTCTTTATTAGTACCTTAATCTTCTCAAGACCCAGGATCAAAATTTCATAGAAACAATTAGTTCAATTTATTTTTATGCATTTACTACTTTTTATTCTAATCTAATTAAACCTTTCCACATGCCTGTGTGTGACAGGGAACTCACGCCAATCTAAAAAGCATCCATTAAGTGCCTACTTGATGCCATTATTACAAGGTCCAGTGGATACAAATATGAATAAGATATGGTTTTAGCGTTCAAGGAACTCTATTGGAGGAGGCAGAGAATAAGTATTTTGCGATAAAATAGAGCAGAAAGGGCCTTTCTAGTGTATAAACAAAATGTTATGGGAATGCTAAGAAGCAAGAAATTAATTCTGATATTGGGATCTGTCAGAGTAGCCTTCACAGAACAGGTGACAGTTGAGCTGTCTTTGAAAGATAAGTCAGACATATAGCATCCTTGACATTTAAAGGTTTACAGCCTACAAAATGCCTGAACTGTGTCCACGTCTGTAACAGATGCTTGCCTGCCCACGGGAAACTCTATAAAAGGCTCCTTCCTCAGTGTACTGATGTCTCAGGAAAATGTGCCTTGTTCTACCTTCTAAGTCTACCTCTTTTTTGCTCTCAGTCATGATAGCAACTTTCAGACATCATGCTTTGGACATTTTCTTCTTTGTGCCCATTTTCACAAAATCATTAGCTTTCAGTTCCTTTTTGCTTTATGTCCTAGTCATTGATAAGAATTGTCTCCTGGAAATTCAGCCACCTTCAGAATCTGAGACTCTTGCTCATCCTAGTTGGGTATTCAGGTAATTCTAAAAATAAGATAACTTGGTAAATAACTATAATGCAACACTATATAGTAGATGCCATTAAAGAGCTTCATAATGTTATGGGGATTTAAAAGGAGAAATCCTTACAAGTATGCCGATTTCTTTCTAGATAACTCGAGAGTCCTATTCTTATTGATTGCTTTTTTTGTTCATAAACATTATATCTTTTTGCGTCCTCCTTTGGCTGTCCCAGAAGAAACTTATATGAGTGTATGAATGAGAATGGCTGTATATTTATGAAAATTTACAAGTCTATTTTTATTTTAATCTGTGTGTCTTTTGAAGGTGTATGGCTAGAGGTGATGGTAGCTTACCTCAAATTTCCTGGGCACTGGAACACAGAGCATGAGTCAGTGCCTATTGCTATTAGCCATAGCACTAGGCACACACCTATGTGAGTCAGCAATTCCATGGCACCTTAGTGTATGGAGAATGCTTCAATGACTGAACTGGGTTAATCTGAATCTGGGCTGGCTTCTGTCTCTACGTGGATCTGAGCTGATGCATAAAGCAGAGTAATGATTACTTCAGATCACAGGAGTCTATAATTGAAAATAAAATCAAACCAGTTCCAGTGGTAAGAAATGGTTGGGCAGGAGAGACGAGAATGGCTCTGAGTTCTAGCTAGGATGGATTGGACAATAGAATTCCTTGTTTAGGAGCCAACTGCAAAGAAGCTAGTCTGGAGTAGAAATGCAAAGTTACTATTATTTTTTGTTACAAGTTTTCTTATGGACTTGGTATTGAAACCAGTAATTAGATTTTTTTGTGTGATCTCAAAATAATTGCTTTGAATTGAATTTGCTAATGTATTGCTTTCTATAAGTGTATTTTCCATTGCTATTTTGTAGTAGGGCTACATTTGAATAGTCTAAGAGTATATATTTTATCCAGGAATCAAAATGGTAAGTGCCTAATCAAACTACATGTTAAAAACTTGTGGGTTCAAGTATAGTATGCAAAGTAAAAAGAACTGGGCTGTGTTTACAAAGAAGGTTGAAAACAATCTCTGGCCTTAAGGACTTTATAAGTAATAAGGAAAAGGGGCAAACATAAATATCACAACACTAATTGCAAATATGAAACATTTATAAAACAGATGGTTTTCAGCTGTTTATGATACTAAAAGAATTAGAATTACTGGAGCCAAGTCTGTTATCTTTGTTGAAAGTAGTCCTGACATAATCTTTCAAGCTTTGAATATGCATCTCAATCTCAATACTTTCACAAATTTAAAAGAGCAGCAGAATAGCAAGATGCTACACTCCAGGGCAGTTTTCTCTGTTTAATTCTTAAAATAATTGTGAGCTATTTTGAGGGAGAAGCATTTTTGGAATATAATTAGTAGGACAATATTGAGAAGGAGGATGTGGCAAAACACAGATATAGTTTACATATGCCAAAATGTATAAGAAAATGTAGATTCCCCATAATGAAAGCAATTTAGTACAGTAATGGAATTATTTAACAGAAGAAATTTTAATTGAATGCATTATCATAATTCTTCCTATTTATTACAGAAATCAAAATATTAAAGCTGCATTCAGCAAATAAAATTAACATTTTCTCTTATTCCTCAGTCTATTTGAAGAATCTGAGAGGGCAATTAAAAATTTTAAAGCCTATGTAAACAGTTAAAGAGTTTGTAGAAGAAGAGGGATTGCCTTCTGGTATATATATTTTTTCAACACTAGCCAGGCTTTTTTAAGAGTATGAGGCTTAACTTTGACCTTCTCAGAGTCAATAGACTGTAACTGAACATGAGCAACTTAGGAATTGAACGTAACTTAGTTTGAGCTGTGAGCCTCTGGCAACTTAATAAAAAGCCTGCCCAATTCTCCATTTCCTCACCTGGGAGGAAACTAATGGGGAAACTAATATCTAATTTTTAGTATTGTGGTGAGCCTTACATGTGACATCAAATATTAGTGTCTAGTATACAAGGTATTCAGTAAATCTTTTGTTCCAACTCTTTTTTTCTAGAAATAAACATGCTTGAGTCATAGCACTGCTACTACTTCTAATGCTATTATTATTAGCAGTGATTTATGCTTGTTTAGGTATCTATTATATAATCAGTATTGGGACAGCTACTTTAAATACACTTATTCAGAGCATCTACTATGTATCTGGCATTGAGCTAGCTATTCTATGTTCTATTCTCTAGATATACTTTTAAAAACCACTTTGTAAGGAAGACATTTATAATGCAGTTAAGTAGATGAAAAACCCATGCTTGGCTAGAATAGTGCTGCAGTGTCTATGGTGAAAGATTAAGAGTATTATAGGACTTTAGAAGCTTTGTTGCTTCTAAATCACATCTCTTTGTAGTAACTATTATAATAGAGATTTTAGTAGTCCCAAGTGACAGCTGAGAAAACAAAAGTTCAGTTAGGTTGTGACTTCCAAGGTTCTCTTAGGGATTGTTGGATCTGTGACTAAAATTTAACCTTTTTTTTTAAGCTTTAATTCCAGTTGACTTTCCATTATACCATACTATCTCTCTGTGTTTATGATAACTTAAAATGCATTAAGTACTATACAAATATATTTTAAGGGTAATGGCTAATATGTTTTCTCTGGTTTTTTGGAAGTCAGGACAAAGGATATGCATATAAAGTAGTAGAGAAAGATTTTAGAATTTGATATAAAAATCTTGCTTTTTAACAGTTATGAAACATTGTAATGGGACCATTGAGGGTTATTTTCTAAAGACTTAGAAATATAGAAAAAAAATAAAACCATATTTGGAGAAAGATGTGACAGGAATAAGCTAAATGATTCATGCAAGATGTTCTCCGGGCTTAAAATGATAAGATTCTCCATTATGTATGTTAACCACTTTCTAATAAACTTTTTTCTATACTTACAAAAAGATTTTATTTGCCCTCCTTCCCCCATGTGTGCACCACCCAAACCCATGCCCATAGTACCAAATACCACATAGACACACACAAACAGAACATTTTTAAAATGGGTAATAGTAAACGATAGCAGCTCTCTGATTGCTACTTCTGGATTGGTGGAGTTTGCCTATTCCTCAGAACAGTGCTCTCTGATAAAAAGATGATGAACCAAGTGGGCAAGATGGGAAGAAACAAACTGAAATACTCAGCTACTGGAGAATAAGCTTGATAAGCCTAATACTTTTGGTGTGATTATGCAGACTACACTTTCAGCTGAAACAGGAATTAGCCACTTTGCTTTCTCTCTTCGATACAACAAGGTAGAGAATTTAACTTCTTGGCACATACATACGAGGTAATTGGACCACTTGAGACTGTCACAGGTGAATTGGAATGGAAACTTCTATCAATGTCATCCCTAGGTTGTCCTTTTTCTCTGTAGTCTGTGAACTGGTGAACTGAAGCCTATAATTTTCTAAAAGAGATGCCAGTATAGCTATTATTCTCTTGATAACTTGTCTGATCTTTGGAATCCGTTTTCAACATGTTACCTTTCTTAAGTATGATTATTAAATATTTCTTCCACTGATCAATTTATTTGGAAGATACCATTTTGGAGTTTGGAAAGAGCTCAGGGGATTTTAAAGGTATAGTTTGATTACCTATAAAAATTTCCTCCTACTGATATAGTAGCATATTTACAATAAATGGAAACTATAAAATGTTGAGTGATTATTCTGACAATATTGTATGTTAAATGTTACATTATGTTTTGATGGCCATTAGTAATAACCTAGGGTCATGGTATTCCCAGCACTTACAGAATCTGCTCAGATTTTCTATTGAGTAGAAATTTATGGCATTTAAGTACCATATTCCAAAAAGAGCATTTGTATTAATAAAAACGGAAAACCCAGTGTTTCCTAGATGTGTCTGCTCCTGAGCTGTGACTTCTCACAGGAGAGGATGTTTGCATTACCTTTAGTCAACACTATCTTTGAAAATTTACTTATAATTCAGGATGCAATGCTTCTGGCAATGATTATGCATAGGGTTTCCTAGAGCTTAATATGATTTTTAAAATGTTACTGTGTGGCTGGTGGCGGGTACCCCCTCTCCTCCATCAAGAGAAGATACACCCACAAAGGTGACTGTTAGGCCCAGCGAAGTTGAAGGATAACCATACCTGGATGCCCACCCAGATAAAAAAGTTTCTATTCCCAGATTCTGCAAATACCACCAACCCCTCTTAATTCTCAATAACCTCCAAAGGTCACAGTGGAAAATCCCCAACTCTTCCTCCCAAAAGCCCCCGGCCCGCCTCAAATAGCATAAAGCCCTCACCCCTTTCAAATGGGTGTGACTTCTTGGGGCCCCATTCCTCGGGACCTGTGAACCTCACCCAGGAGTGCTCAATAAAGCCACATTGTTTGGCCCTACTCTGTCTCTCACCTTCTTTCTGCCGTCGCCAACTTAACAGTTACCTTCTACACTTAATATGAAGTATTTAATTGATTACTCATTTCTTCTTGTCTAATCTGATACAAGTCCTAACTGATAGAGAATAATCTGCATACTAATGTTCTCAAGAGACATTATTAAAAAATACAAATTTCTGGGTGGACCAGAGATACCACTAGCCAGACCTTCTCAATAAGAAAGAGAAGTTTTAGATGAAAGAGAAAAATGAATAAACAGACAAACAGATCCGATGAGGGTCTGAAGGAAGGGTGCCAGAACATTTAGGAGATTCCACGGGAAGAACTTGCAGAGCAAAACTGGAAGGAGAAGGGTATGGGCAGAGATCAACCCCTGAGACGCTTGGAGACCAGCGAGAAGGGTAGGTGAAGTGGTTTGTTTCTCTTTCCCTCGCATTCCTGACGGTCAGTGTGCTCCCAAGCTGCTGGAGAGATCTACCCACATGAGCACAGAGACTGTTGCTGCCAGTGAGCTGGGAGCTTCTTGTGGACAGGGCACCAAGCTCCCAGCCCCCATGGGATGCTTCCCCTCCCAAAGACCTGAAGCCAGATGGCAGGCACCATATTGCTGCTCGGCCCCCTGTGTGCCTTTGTTCTCTCTACGGTGCTTCAACTCCTCAGGTTTCATCTTCCTCATTCCCACACAGACTTTCCCCATCTCTGGCCCAATCTTCAGGAGCCACAGGGGTCCATTGGGTCCCAGGTAATCTGCGTGACTCCAGAGCCTGGTCATTATGGGCGGACTGCCTCCCAGCGAGGAGGACAGACATGACAATAGTACTGGCTTTCCTCCACCCAGACTCTTTTTCTCCCCTTATCCTCCTCTACCCACTGTTGCTAAGAGAGACAATCAAGCCACCACATGGAGGCTTCCACAGAGAGCAGGGCTCAGACTTTTCCTTTGGGAATCCTGCAGTAGACTTAGGGGTTATCAGACTCTGAATTACCTGCCCACGGGCCCTCCCTGGTGCTGTTTGCTGGGTTTCCCCATCAGTGGACCTGCTTGGGGCATTGGACCTGCTTGGGCACCCTGTGGGAAACTTGAGACCATCATGCTTCTCCCTGGCTTGGTCAAGGATTGATCTCTGGGGACCCAGGGATGGGCCCACAGGCCAGATCACATATCCTCAGGTCTTGATCCCATTGCCTAGGGGCACAGAGGGGATATTTGTGAATTAGTCTCAGGAGGTGTGGGTGCCTGTAGAGGCAGATCAGGGGTGAGAGTGCGGTGTGGATCCTAGCTGCAGTGCACCCATGGGGTACCCTTTCTCCCAAAGGAGGGCCAAGCACCCAGCTCATGCCAGGACCCTGGGCAGGGAAACTTCCAGCCTACATCATAGTCATGGGGTAGCTTGGCTGGCTGGAGGTCTTGCCTGCCATCAGGTGCCAGAAAAACATGGAATAGGGGAGCGTAGATAGAAGTGAGGCCTACTCCAGATTGCCAGATTCCAGGTCCC
The DNA here is from genome assembly GCA_963574885.1 of Lepilemur ruficaudatus. Classification (NCBI taxonomy): domain Eukaryota; kingdom Metazoa; phylum Chordata; class Mammalia; order Primates; family Lepilemuridae; genus Lepilemur; species Lepilemur ruficaudatus. The sequence goes on along the minus strand of CAUYRT010091659.1, from coordinate 17,752 downwards.
AGACGGCCCCATATCCACATGCAGACTATCTGGTTGAATGGGGGCTTCAGTCCCTCCCTGGTGGCTTTGCCCAGAAGTGGGGAGTGGATCCCTCCCCTGCTGTAGAAGATCCTTTGCCAGTATTTGTGGAGCTTGAGGGCAGGCTCACCCAGTGCAGTCCCATCCAGCCTCACCTGCCTACCTCTGCTGTGGTGGAGAATAAGGACTCATTTATGAGTTCCAGGACCCTACCCACCACCTGGGGCATTTGAGTGATTCTCCTGAGGATCTAGAGCTGGTTGCAGGACCTAAAAACAACACTGAAGCCTGTTATTTCTGGCAAGTGCCACCTATGGACAGGGAGGTCAATTTGCATGCCCTTTATAGCATTTATTGAATAAATTATACAGGGTATGGCTGATTCTTACCCACAGGCACCACCTACTGTCTCAGAGGTTAAACTGGGCATTCCATTCTCTAAACAAAATCCAAAAAAAGATACAATACCTGCTCCCTATGAGAAGGAATTAGCAAAAGAACTCTGGATGTGTGAAGAATCAGTGCAAAAAGACACCCCCAAAGAGGGAATACCAGCTCTCTAGCAATGAATACCAACCAAAATCACAATATTGAAATGACAGATGAATTTTGAACACAGATTGGAATGGAGCTCAATGAAATATAAGAGAAAATAGAAACCAATACAAAGAAACCACTGAAACAATGCAGAAAATGAAGGAAAAATTCACTGAAGAAATTAAATCATTAACGAAAAATGTATCAGAACTTCTGGAAATGAAAAATTCCTTCAAGGAAATATAAAACAATGGGAAGCCTTAAGAATAGGTTAGATCAAGAAGAAGAAGGAATCTCAGAGGATGAAGACAACAGCTTGGAATTAAGTTGGTCAAAGAGATAGAACAGAGAAATAAAGGGAATGAACAAAGCCTACAAGAATTATGGGATTATGTAAAGAGGCCTAACATAAGAATCATAGACATCCATGAGGGCAAACAAGAAAGTACACAAGGGTTAGAAAATTTATTTCTGGGAATAATTGAGGAAAATTTCCCTGGCCTGGCTAGAAATCTAGATATCCAGGTACAAAAAGCTCAAATGACTTCTGAGAGATTCATTGCAAAGAGGCAAACACCACAACACATAGTCATCAGACTGGCTAAAATAAATGTGAAAGAGGCACTTCTATGAGCTGTAAGGCAAAAGCATCGGGTGACTTACAAAGGAAAACCCATCAGACTAACTGCAGACTTCTCAACTAAGACCTTAACCAAGACATTCTCAGCAAGCCAGAAGGGATTGGGACCTCATTCTCAGTCTTCTCCAATAGCATAATGGCCTTCCTAGAATTTTGCATCCTGAAAAATTAAGTTTCTTATATGAGAAGGAAATAAAGGGCTTCTCAGACAAGTAAACACTGAGGGAATACGTCAAGACAAGAGCCATTCCTTTAAAAATTATAATACATTTTCAAAGAGCTTTTGTCATTCAGAAATTATTCATCCTGTGAGGTTTTACCAGAATCATATGTCTGTGTCATATAGGTAACCTGGCATAAAAATAACAGCACTGCAGTTCTCATTGTGTATATGTATGCAGAATGAACATAAACAGGAAATAGGCACTTTAAGTAAGCAATGTGCTCAGAACTAAGAAATATTACCCTGTAAGCTTGTGAGTAGTATGCAGGATGTAGTCTCATTTTTCTAATTTATGCTACTGGCCTGTGTCTTATATTGGGACTTATAGAATTGATAGCATATATGTGAGAGAATACTACACAAAACAGCAAGTCTTTTCTCTCTGCAGTAATGTTTCTCCTCTGGCTTTTTAGGTGCCACTAGTAGTGAAAAATCAAAGTTCTGAGGAGGGTCAGGGTAATAGTGCAAATGGTCAAATTGTCAAGAACTGTGAAGAATCTAGACTTCACCTGTCTTGTAAGTTAACAGTTTTATAAAGAAGACTTGACATTCCTTGGTCGGGACTTTGTTATTCATAGCAATAACAGTACCAGAGTAACACCATTTTTTGTCCCAGATCCCCAAGCCCCGATTTCCATAAGGGCCAGATGACACCTGTACATCAGGTGTGTGTGTTATACAAGAGAAACCCTGACCATAGGGAACCCAAGTATCTTTTAATGGTTATCAAGTATGCCTGCCATTTTCTGTGGAGAGATACTATTTCTATTAAGGCTGTTTACAATATGTATATTTTTGAAAAAATCTAGAACATAGGGCAGGCAGTGCCTTTGCTTTTAAGATATGGAGAAATGCAGGAGATCCATGGAAAATTGACAACTTCAAAGATAAGGCCAAGAGTCCTTATCCTGGAGAATATCTGCTTCCTACTTAAATTTATTTCTCATTTCTAACATCTTATCTCAGGAAAATATCTCTTCCTCTAAACAGCGTCTGATAAAAGAACTCACCCTCATTTCTCCGTCTCCAGCTTACCTTTTAACCTACTTCCATCTGGCTTATATTTAACTACTTCCTGGAACTGATTCCACCTATATTGGAAATTTCCTATTTTAGGGTGGACATACTTAGTTCTCATTTTTCTTGGTCATTCAACAGCAATTGATAGCACAAATTACTTTCCCCTTTTTAGAACAAAGTCTTTTCTTGGCTATGTATAGCTATGCCTGTCCGCTTTCTATCACTAGTTCTCAATTGCCTCTTTTGTTACCTCTTCCCTTAAAAACATTGTTGTCCTTTAGGGTTTCATTCTTTCACTTCACATACTCTCCATTTGTGATATCACAAACTTGATAGTGCTGATTGCTCTCAAATTTATATCTCAAACTTAGACTCTTTTCTGAACTCCAGACCCATAGAACTGCTCGCTTTTTGGATATCTCTATTTAGATGTCTTATAAGGCATCTTCACTCGACAAGTTCGAAATTTAGCTCCTCTTGTTCAGTCCCCCAAGTCTACATCTCCTCTTGTGTTTCTGTCTCATCAGTTGGTTCCACCATTCTTCCAGTTTTCTGATTCAGATGGGTGCTGACCTTGATCCCACTTGTCCTGTATCTTCTATGTGAATATTTACCCATATCCTGCTGATTTAACCATGCAGTTTCCTCTTTAAATACTTCTATCATTCTTGCTATAACTTTTTAAGCTCAAGCCACCCTTATTTACTGATGCAAAATAAATAAGTTAAGACTCTTCATGCTGGATCTCTTCAACTCCAGGGTTATCTTCTTCAAATTTACTCCCTAGTTGCAATGTCAATCTGGTCTTATCATTCACCTGAATAAAATGTTTTCTTAAGTTTACTAGCCGCTGAGCTGAAATTCAAACCCCATTTTATGGGATAAATGATCTTCATTTTGGCCTCTACTGGTGTGTTCTGCCTTGTTTCTTTTCTTTTCTTTTTTCCCCACTTCTGTTTATATGACAAGAATCTGCCTTGTTTCTGACACTTTTTAATTTAGTCATCCAACATTCTCTCTGTTCCTAGAAGTCACTTTCTTGCCCTGCCTTAGAGTTTTTACAGGTACTGCTCCCTTTGCTGGAACCTGTCCCACCTGCCCATTAAACTGGACATCCAGTCCATAAGAAAGTATTTTCAACTCATCTTCACTGGCCTAGGTGTTGCCATAACATCCTTTTCTTCCTCCATCTGAGTCCTTACCCTCACAAATAGCAGTTGGTGGTTTAAATTCTGACTATTTCTCTACACTATTAGCTCCATGAAAGCAAAGACTGTTTTTTTTTTTAATTTTAAAATATTACAGGTGTACACATGTTTTGGTTATATAATTTGATTTTGTACAGTTTGAGTCAAAGTTACAAGTGTGCCCTACACTCAGATAGTGTACATTGTACCCGTTAAATGTGAATTTGCCCATCCCCTCCTCCCCCCTCCCACCTACTTGATTTCCATTGCGTTTTACTCCCATATGTGCAAATAAGTGTTGATTATAAAAAAGACACCTGCACTCAAATGTTTATGGTAGCACAATTCACAATCACAAGATATGGAAACAACCCAAGTGCCTATCAATACATGCATGGATTAATAAAATGTGGTATATGTATACCATGGAGTTCTACTCAGCCACAAAAAATGGTGATCTAGTATCTTTTGTAACAACCTGAGTAGAACTGGAGACTATTCTAAGTGAAGTATCGCAAGAATGAAAAAACAAACACCATGTGTACTCAATACAAAGACTGTTTTTTGACCTTGTACATTGTATTCTCTAGGACCACATGCTACTCTTTACTCATAAGAGGTTCTCAGTAACTATTTTTGAATTAATAAATGAATGTAATATCTAGCTCTCTTTACAGTGAATTATATCTTTATCTTGACACACCCAGGTGTGTTAGTTTTTAATATAATAGAATGATGATACCATTCATATAACAGGAATCACACATATAGGGAATTTTCTTACAGGATTTTGTATGTTAGTATGTGCATATGTTTTATTCAGAGCTGAACAATATGAGTAATAGATTCTGACATTCTGTCATATGAAAGACTCTCAATAAATATTATAATTTTCAATGAACGAATGAAAATGAAAGCTAGCTCTTGTTACTATGAATTATGTCTTTTTCGTGACAGGCCCAGTTGTATCTGTTTCTTACTATAATGCAATAATGATAGCATTTATATAACAGGAATTACATATAACAATGGGGACTATTTTCTCACAGTGTTTTGTATATATGTGCCTGTGCTTTTCTTAGAGCTATACAGTACCAGTAACAGAATTAGGAATCATATAGGTAGAAAAATGGATATCATCCATTGTATACAGTGTTGAAAATGTGGCAATTTTCTCTTTGAGAATACTTATGCATGTAGTCAATAGAGATTTGTTTCTTCAGGATAAAATTCTGCTAGTGCAGGTGCATTCCTAAATAGAAGACACAGTTTCCACTTTGAATATTTTGTCAGTTACCTGCAGAAAGGAGTGTAAGTCCAAACATTTGGGAATCTTATTTTACCACTGCTGCTGTGATACCATCTCTCTGTGATGACCCTGTTTCTTTTGCAGCCCTCTTATGAGTAGGGTAAAAGTAATAGCAACCCTTGGTTGAAATTGATTAATATCTCTTTTACTTCCTCATTGGTAGAGAGCAGCTGTAGCTGGATAGTACAGTGGAGGAGAGGCAATTGGAGAGCAGAATCTATGGGGGTTGGTGAGAGGTTGTCCTGGGAGGCAGCTTGTAAGCTTGTAAGAAATTGCCCTACACTAAAAGAAGTATTGATATAACAGGTTGTCATTGCATACATAAGCACTCTGGAGAAGACCTTTGAGATGATACCAATTAAGTGAGTTTTTAGCCATCCATAGTGACCAGAATGCATGTGATTACTTTGTCATATTTTCTGTGTATATTTTTGAATGTTGTATATTTCTTGGGATGTATGCCTTGCATTTTTAAAGGATTTGTTTATTTGTTTGGTGCTACTCCACAGCACATGCTGTGCTTTCCTTGTAGAGATGGTGGCAGTGCTTGTAACATTTTATTATTATTGCTTTGTTGATATGCTTGCTTCAAGCTCTAAAAAAAATATATATGCTATTATCGCCTCTCAAATTTATTTTTTAGCTTCTTAGCAATGTGCCTGCATCTTGCCTAGAGCTGCCTTTCAGTGTGCAGGCTTATATAATGTTAAGAGAGAAATAAACCTGAAAAGCTTCTCATAATATTGAGGGAGGAATATACCTTTATTTGTACCAACTGCTGTTAAAAGACTAAGGTGTCTTTTGATAATGTGTATACAGGAAAATCTGTTGATTCTCTGAGGAAACTGTCACAAGTAAGGCATTTAATGTCATTAAACAAATCTGTAAACATCACATAAATAAAAATACTTTCCTTCATTCCTAGAACATTTTTTCCTTTTTTAAATTAAAAATGTAAGTATTTTATCAAAAATTATCTGTTCATTAAATTTTATTTTTATATATTTTTATACCTAAAGTTATCTTTTCCTTTGCTTTGAGCTAGCTTTATAATTTGAAATTACTTGCTACTGTCCCTCTAGATTAGCGATTATGTATTTTGGCTTCACAATCTGGATTAGACTAGTGCAAAGAACTGATTTTGTCTTTCTATAGCCTCTGCATGTAATCACTTCTGCAGATTTTTTCGGAGGGCTACTAGGAGAGGATGTTGACTTAAATTTTTATTAATTGCAAAGTAACAGACAGTTGCAAAGTTTATTAAGAAGCAGTGTCTTTTTCATTGTGTTTTTTCTTTCCATTTTATTGAAGTTTCTAAGAAGCTTTCCTCTGGAGCTCTGGTTTATAATTATATGCATTCAGAATGATATGCTCCAGAGTAGTAGAGAGTGGTCAGACAGCTGTTCCTAATAGCAAGTGAAGCGAAGGGTAAAGGAATAGCAAACAAGGGGGAGGGGCAAATGGGGAGTTACTAATCAATGGGCATTATAAGCCAAGCAAAATAGTAAACGCCAGAGATCTGTTGTACAATATTGTGCCTGTAGTCAATAATAATGTATTGTACATTATAAATTTGTCGAGGGAAAAATCTCAAGTGCTCTTGCCACATTGAGAAAAAAACGAAAAGAAATAGCAAACCAGTAGTAATACAAATAATAGCAATACTATGTATGTATAATAACATTCCCTGGGTTACATATATTGTATCAAACTTAGAAAGACAGGTATTATCTACATTTTGCAGAAAAGCTCAGTGAAGCTAAGTAACTTTCATAAGTACACAGAGCCCTAAAGCAAGTTATTTAGCTTCACTGAGCCTTGGCATTATGGGGGATGGTGAAGAGAATAACTACAATATTACATTCCTCAGCAAAGCATGAGCATTTGTCCACAGATTAATGATAGTCTAGTTCCTTCCTAGGATGCAGAAATGACATATTATTCATTTTAGAAAAATAAACTCCAACATATAACAGCAAAACGTTTAGTTGCTTAGTTAATAGTGGCAAATGCTACTAGTCATAATTAATACTGAGTTTAGCATATGTGTTTGAATAATTGTGATACAACCAAAGCATGAAGCAATCATTTTGGAGGCAACCATTTGAGTATTAATGAATTTCAAAATTTTAATGTGGCACATCAGCAATTTTATATAAAGCTCAAAGCATTTTTCAGTATGCCTTAAGCACTCAGATGTGTGTCATTTGTGTTTTCAGTTGACACCACTCTCTATTCATTCTTAGTTTATCTATCACCCTTGTGTCCCCATTCATCCCTGTTGTTCACCACTCACTCTTTAATTTTCCTTTCATTTCCTTTCATTTATTTTGGTAACAAAAGGCCCAGTTCACAAAAAAATGCCTGACAGCCCAGTACTAACATGCATCTCTTTGCTTTATGCATCATGAAATTGCTTTGACTCTAGAAAAAAAAAAAAAAGAACACAATAAAAAAAGACAGTTTGGGTACATTTGTAGTTGTTTTTACAGTGGTGCTTGTCTTATGAATTGGAAGCAACTTTACTAACAGAATAGAGGGAGCTATTGAAAATACTTTTAGAAATTTTAGCTTTTTACATAGGTGAAAAAAGTGGGAATTGGAAAATAAGATTGTTACAGTGGAGTACTCATGTATAAGCTATTAGAATGATTTGGCAAGTCAGTTCTGACAGTAAGTGATTAGATATATATTTGATTGAAAAATAAAGAGTAATTAATTACAGTCAGTTGATCAAATAAACTAATTTGGGGGAAATACTTCTATATGGCTATAGAAAGAATTAAAAGTATAATTGTGTCATATTATAGTCTTTTAGCCATATGTGCATGTATTTTTGTCTCTTTAAGTGAATCATAAATGCTTTGAAAACTGAAATTATATCTCTGTGTCTATCAAATGCAATTGACCCTTGAGTAACGTGGAGGTTAGAGGTGCTGACCTCCCATGCGGTTGAAAATTCACATATAACTTTTGACTCCAGAACTTAACTACTAATAGCCTCCTGGTAACTGAAAGCCTTATTGATAACATAAAGTCGATTCATGCATATTTTATATGTTATAGGTATTATATGCTGTATTTTTACAATAAAGTAAGCTAGAGGAAATTGTATTGTTAAGAAAATCATTAGGAAGAGAAAAGCTATTTACTATTTATTAAGTGGAATTGGATCATCATAAAGGTCTTCTTCCTTATCATCTTCACACTGAGTAGGCTGAGGAAGAGGAGAGGTTGGTCTTGCTGTCTCAGTGGTGGCAGGGGTAGAAGAAAATCCATGTATAAATGTACCTAGATAGTTCAAACCCATGTTGTTCAGGGGTCAATTGTACAGGTCTTTCACACAATATTCTCCCAGTAAATGTACACTGAACAAATGAATTCATGAATCTAGCTAGAAAACCTTCCTTAACTTCAAAACTATTGTAATGACAGGATTAATCCTAAAGTAGTCTGTTTAAAAAGATTTATCAAGTACATAATAAACACCAACCATATTACTAGATTCAGGTAGTCTTTTCTCTTTGTTATCTCCTTTGATTCTCACAGTTATCCTATAACAAAATCATTATTATCCTCATTTTCTATATTGGAACACTGAGGCTCAGAGAGGTTGAGCCATATGCCCAGGGCCAATCATTTGAAAGGTGAAGAGCTGAATTTTTTTACAGACCTTTTATTCTAAAGCTATGTCTCTCCAGTTACACTATTTTTGAGCAAAAAGAAAATACCACTAACAATCTAGAATGCTTAAGTCCTTTAGAGGGATTTTTTTTTTTTTCTGGTGTGCATATATTTCTAGTAAATGCTAATGACAAATTCACTTTGGCAGGTCAACAAAATCTAATTTAGTAAAGTCAATCAAGTCCTATTCACACTTGCTAATTAACAACTCTTTTGCTTTTTAGACAGCAAAGCCAAACCAATGACTAGAAAGTTATTGGTTTAGAGCAGACCGGGACATGGCTGTCAAAGCCTCCACTTTGAACATGAAGGACAATTATGGTGAATTTGTCCATATCTAATTTAAAAAGTTTTAGAAAATGCATCCCTCAGTATTGAAGTTTCAGCAATCACTTCACTAAGGAATGAAAGTATTGCAAGCATATTTGAAAAAATTCTGAGTAGGTAAACTAGATTTTATTTTTAACTTTATGCTGTAGGTATTCATTCATTATTAGGTATTCACTCATTCACTCATGTATTTATTCAGAAGATATTTATCGTGTACTTACTGAATATACATTCAGTCCACTACCCATTTTCTTCAGAAGGTTGATTAGATAGAAAAAGAAAGCAAATAGGGCACAGAAGTGAGGCAGATGTAGTAAAAATTGCTTTTCCAGAAAAGACTAGAATACTTTGGTGAGGATTAGTACCTCCACAACAGAATTTGAGGAGGCTGAGCAGGCATCAATATTTTCATGATTTTAATTTGATGAGTATGAACTCCTTCCTACTTGCCAACCAACACACACACACACACAGTCATGTGCACATACATGCCTATGCTTACAATATCAAATGTTGATTAAGATTATTTTTATAATCGTCCTTTTTATTTCTTTCCCTCTCCTTTCTTGCCTTCCTCTGTTATTTTTTCCCTCTCCCATGTATTACTAATATTTATTGAGTGCTACGACGTACTATGCACTGCGGTATATACTAGGGCTATAAAATAAAAAATGAAGATTCTTGTTATCAGGGAGTTCAAAATCCCCTTGGGGAGACTGATAGATGCATAAGTAATTACAACATAATGTGCAAAAGTAGATAACAGTGATATAAAATATATGAATAGTTTTTGATGCAAGAACAGGGGAGGAGACACCTATTCTACTTTAGGGAGATAAAGACCAGAGGACTGATGCTTACAATGGATTCCGAACTTCGGTGATAATTCTCCAGAAAAAGAAAGATGAGAATATCAACCTGCACTAAAAAGAAGCATATGCCCTCAGGAAACAAGCCTATTACTAAAAGACTTATTTTGTCATCATCATTGGTAATTACAGTAATTCCTTAAAGAGAGGTTTGAAAATTGTGTTCCTCGGTCAACTTACTTTCAGTAGCACTTCACAAATAAAGGGTGATAACCAGCCGTGACACCTCATCCACTATAGAAATTCATTTCGTAGATCAAATTAAATGAATTTTCCAGTTTTCTTGGATAATAACATGCTTGTGGCAGCTGTTGAATAAAGAGAAAACATAGTGCTCTGATGTGTGTTTATGAGAGAATAAATGTACTAACTGAAATCTTAACAGCATAACAATTTCAAGTAGAAGAAGTAACATCCAAATTTCAGATTAAAACAGAGTTAGACTAGGAATTATGAATGCAGTCTCCCCAAACTTTTTATTTATACCCCCTGAAAACTAATAAAAGCTTGCCAAAAACTTTTTTCAAAACTTGCATCAATAATCTACTATCACAGGTTATTGCATTATAAATTTTTTAAAACTTCATATGTTACTGAGGCCTCAACATCCATAGAAACAGGCTGTGAGCACTCCAACAGGTGACTAGATATACCAGTTGATAAGGTTGGTCCATGCCACATTTTCCCCTTCTTGCCCTGCCCTGACTATGACCTAGTGACATTCAAACACACAATGAAATCCCCTCGTACCTTTTGCTTGTGTAATCCACCCTGACCCTAATAAAAACACTTGCCCATGGGTTTTTACTCTCTCTCCAGGATCTCCTTCTGCTTGGTTGAGCTGCTCCCTGGGAGCTCCTCCCATATAGCCCCTTAAAGATCACTAATAAAATGCTAATTGTTCATAGTAAAAAAAAAAAATTCATACGCCTCTCTGCCTGAAATTTCTGTGGCTGTGTTGGAATGGTTCTTAAAGATCCCATAAGGGAGACTTAAGCTCCCATTTACAATACAGTTACTGATTTCCAGTCTTAGGAAGTTTTATAACCTAGAGAACATAAAAATAGAGCAACAAAACATCATCATCAGCACCATATACAGAAAGAAAACAAGCAGAAGCAAACAACAAAATCAATCCATGACCTATGCACAATTTGCCCTATGAAGTGAAATAGCACACCTAGTTGTAAAGTTGATATGAAGACAATCTAGCCATCTGCCTTTTTCCCTTAGCTTGTCTGAACCAAGCAGAAAACAAGCAATGTCAATATTGCTCATTCATGGCTAACATTGACTTTCTCCTCAAGGCAAGCTCTTGGATGGGTTTGCTATTAACCGTGGCCCTTTGTGTTATTCTCTGCTCTCCCTTCCTTACTCCTACCACTAGCCCTCGGATGTTTTTCTCTTTTCTTTCATTCTTAAAATAAAAACGTTGGTTCTGGGAATACAGTGATGGTCAAAGCAGATATTATGATTGCTATTTTTATAAAGCTAACAGCATAGTGGGCGAAACATAATAAGCAAGTGAACAAGCTAAGAAATATGTAATTACCAACAGTAGTAAATACACTGAAGTAAAAACATCTGATGAGAGGAAATGGGAGTGGCTATTTTTGATCTCAATAAGTAGTTGGCAAATAACACTCCTGAAATATTTCCAGACATAACCAGTAGAAATTATACAGGTTATATTTTATGACCAGAATGCAATAAAACTAGGGATTAATGGATGTTAAACTGGAAATATCTAAATTATAAATATTAAAAAATACATTTTCAAATGAAAGCATGTGATCAGATATACAACAAATATTGACATGAAAAAAAACCAGTATCTCATAGCCAAAGCAGTTCTACATGTAAATTGATTATTATGAAAGACTTTTTTTTTTTTTTTACAACAGATGATTTCTAAACTTGATTTTCACACCAAAAATTTAGAAAAGGAACAACTCCAAAAGGCCGAAAGAAGAAAAAGAAAGAATGAGACTATGAAATTAGAGTTGAAATGAATGAATTAAAAAACAGAAAAAGGAGTAGGTTGAATAAACATATCTTAGACCAGGTTCTCTGGAGGATGAAGAAAATAGAGATATTAATAATAGGAAATGAAAATTTCCTAATAATAGAAATATTATAGAAATATTTCCTAATAATAGAAAAATTATCTTTTATTGAGAATAATCAAAATGATTTAAGTTCATGAATGAGATACCATGTTCACTTATCAAATCATCAAAACATAAACAAGGAAATGCATAAAATTGATGATGTTTTGGTAGATAGTTTACTTTTGTGTGTTTCTAGTGATAACATACAATGGTACACAGTCTTTCCATAACACAAGTTTACAGTATATATCAAAAGGCTTACAAAAGTAAAAATGTTTAGTTCATTGGTTTAATTCCACACTATTAATTCATCCTAAAGATAAAATCTAAAAGAAGGACTATTACTTATATTCAAGATGTTTACTGAAGTTTTATTTACACTAATGAAAAGTTACGAACTTGATGTTCAACAATGATGAAAGAACTATACTTATGGTATATCCATACAATGGAATATGATTATGGCATTGCCAATATTTTTATAGGTAAATTCAATAGTCTAAAAATACATTATATTTGTAATGAAAAATACAAAAAGAAAAGTAAGCAAACTCTGTTTTCAAGTATATTCATTTAGTAGTCTTAAAAGACCACATGGAATATGGAATAATTTTTTATTGGTAGGATCATTAATAATGACTTTTATTCTTTTTACCTTTCAGTATTTTCTAAAATTTTTTATTAATAATTATTGAAAACTGTCCTTATTGTGAAAAAATAATATTCAGTTGAGTCTGCATCTCTTTCAAATTTTTCTATAATTCAGAGAGGACCCAAGGTTTTAATACATCTGAGTGAGAACCTAGTAAATGCTGTGCATGAGATGTTTAATATATCAGATGCTGTGACAGTGAGGTCAGAAGCAGTGGTCCAGGCTCAATTTGAGCACTGATGATGTTGCAATTCCCACAGTATGGTCTTGTCCACAGAAAAGTTGGAAAGTGCTTGCTGGGAATCAAATGGATACCAACAAGCATTCTAGAGAAGAAGCAAGGCAAATAGTTTTGAAATAATGGGGGCAAAGGGTATGTGAGGCTAGAATACCCCATCTGCAAATCTGTTCTTTGTCATGGACTTGGTAGCTCAGTCTTACAGTGACAAGTTTATAATTAAAGTGAGAAAAATAAAAGAAGTTTTTGTTTTCTCTTTACTCTCCATGGGGACTGGAAAGTCAAGCTCACAGAAGGATGGACTTCTGCAACAATATTGGCTGTAGAATTTGTGGTGGTGGCAGCATCATTGGCTAATGAATGGGGGTCATTGTTTAATTTCAGTCAGTTCCCTTTAACTGTTCTCCCATACTGACTCATTCCTCTGTTTTCACTATACTCTGGAAATATGAATTTAGATAGAATAGACAGAATCTCTGACAGAGTATATGCACTTCAGGTAGAAAAAAATCTGGTTTTCTGTATTTCTATGTTTTAATAATAATAACATTAAAAATAATGCTAGGATTCAGTGGTTTAATCATGATTAAACATCTCATAGCTTTCTAGAATTCAGTGGTTAATTCGTGACTAACCATTCCATAGATTTGAGAGCTTCAAATTGAATTTTTTGTTGTTGCTTATTAACATAGCAACTGAAAGTATTGCCATTACTGAGAAAATGGCTGGGCTATTTCTTTTACTTTAGATGTTTGTTGTTTTTTTTTTTTTAAAGCAGATTTTATAAAATATCTACAACTTCATGTGTGTTGGTTATAAGTATTAAGTATTAATTTTGCAAAGTTTAGAAACAATATCATATAACTTATAAATGTCAATCCTTCTGTTTTATCTTTTGAAATTCATAGTCCTAATATATTAAGTGCAACATTGCACACCTTGAGACTGTATTGCCTGGGCTGCAATCCAGATGCCATGCTGTAGAACTTGAACAAGCCACTTAACCTCTCTGTCCCTCAGCCCTCATCTGTGTAATGAAAACATAATAGCCTTGAACTATAAAATTGGTGTAAGGATTAAATGTATAAATGTATGAAGAGCATCTAGAAGACAGGCATATGTTAAAATTTTATTATTATTGTTATTATTCAGTGCAATAAGTTGATTAAATAGCTGTTATGCTGCTGAGCTATCTTTTAAATTTACACAATCTGAAATTTGGTGACATTTCCTAAATAATATACATTCTCTGCTTCCCTGATGAATGTGTTTGAAATTCATGTGCTCTTTCTGCTCCACTTATACCTGTGAAATTGGCAAAGATTGTGAGAGAATCAGATGGATTTGAATATTCATTCACAAGAGCTTTGGCTTTGCCATGAATTAAAGTAGCTTTTCTGTATTGATCTCCTAACTTGGCTGTCACCAATAATGCTACATCCTTCCCAGTGGATCTACTGATTCATGTGTACTCTATCCAATTCTCCAGCTACCAAATCTTCATGTGACACATGTAGAATGTGCCTGCTAACATGAACATGTACATGTTCATGTGGGACCACATACCTCTATAATCATAGCATTAACACTAATAATCATTGTTCAGTTAACAAGGAATGACTCAAAAAGTCAAGTGTCTGGAGTGAGAGTAGGAATTGAAGAGGGAGAGACAAAGAAGTTCATACAAAATTCTTTTGGTTATAAGATTCTTAGCTCCCTATTAAATAACAGTTAACATGTTAGGAAATTCTGCACTGAACTGTTATGTAAGAAGTAAACTTTTATTTTGTTTATTTGCTGTAATTTGAGGGTTTGTTTACTACATCAGCTGACATTCTTCTAAACTGACTGGTAGTATTGTATTCACATATGAAGTAAGTCAAGATATAGAAGAGAAGACCAAGTCCCAGGATTCTAGCAGTAAGAACAAGAAAAAGGAGAGGGATAGAATAAATTAGGCCAGAAAGTTGCTGCCAGTGCCTGAAAATCAAAATCTATAGCAACATACAAGCCAAGTGTAGAAAGTGTTTCAGAGGTGAGTAAAGGTCACCTGTATTAAATTATGCTAAGTAGTTGGGAAAGAAGAGGACAAGAAAGTGTCCATCAGACTGGAAAGATGGTGGCCACTGTGGATATGGACAAGAGAAGTGATGGGGATGAGAACCCCAGTGGAGTATATTAAAGAGAAAACGAGAAATAAGGAAGTAGGAAAAAGTGAGCAGACAAATGCATAATTGCTGGAAAATGAGAGAGCAAGGAAGTCCTTTTTATATACATGGTATAATTTTATCATGTTAGCATACCAATGGGAATGCAAGGAGGAAAACTACTGCAGGGGAAAGAACCAAAAATAGTCTTCATGTAGCTGAGGCTACCCTGCGAAGTAATGATTTTTTTGATAGGAAAATCATTGGGTGACATTTATTAATTTTCTTAACTCAGCTTAACTAAAAGAAAACACATCCATATGTGGTACTGTTTTTTTCCAACTGTCCTTTTAAATTTAAAACAAAAGTGTATAATGGGGAAAAAAGTAAGGCCTACACAGACACCCAATCCTACTTGTCAAAGGTAACTGCTGTTGAAAATTTATTGTGTATTCCTCCTTGTTTTTTTTCTATGCATGTATGCAAATGTATATTTATTTATATACATATGCACATGTACACGCTTATGGAATTTTACAAATGACCATGCATTTTTTACTCATTGTGTTCTATAGCTTTTAAAATTTATACTGTGTGAATCTTTCCTAATTAGTACATATAGATTTCATATTTTTATTGGCTGACTAATATTCCATATTATGCATATGGTGTTTAATCATTTACCTATCGATAGATTATTGGTATTTTTGAGCCAATGCCTTTTCTCAATTTAAGTATAGTTTCCCCACTGCTTTTTCATTACAACGCTATTTTTCTCAAATCAAAAATCAGGTAATTATAAGCTATAGATAGGAGCATACTATTTTAGCAGTTTTGAATTTTGAAAGGTTATTTTTGGCTCCTCTTCCATTAGAAATCATTGAGTGATATGATAATGTGGTAAACCCTCTTGTTCATTATTTCCTACATAATAAGAGACGTCATTTCATTCACTGTCTTTAGCCAATGTATCTCTTTCATAGATTACTTTCTACTGTTATATTTTTGTGAACCTCAGGTTGAATTTTCAAACACAGGTACATGAAATACCGTAAGCAAGGCCCCTCTCATTGGCAGGTGGTAGAGTTGTAGGCATGCATTCAGAACCACACAGTGCACTTGATAAGGGAAATAGCGGTGAGGGACCAGCAAGGGTCAGCAGAAGATCAGCACTGACTGTGCCTTCCTTACTGGGAGTACTTTTTTCCTAGTTACTGCCAAGCAAAGAGGTACCTGAAGTATGAGTGTATTTTGTGGTGCCAAGATTATGTTCTTTTGCTTGTTAGCATCAAAGAAGAGAGTTGGAACTGTCCTGGTCAGATCATGGAGAGGAGGAATTTTCCAGGCCTGGTGTTGGTACATGGTCCCAGGAAGAAGAGAGTACAAGTTTTATAAACATGTTATAGGGTATATATATTATTGTCCATAATATTAAATAAAATATTGTTAATAAAATATTAAATAAAAAAGTTTATGGTGGTGAAAATCCAAAAAATAGGCCTGACATCAGACTAGATTAGGATCTTGTAAGAACTCAAACCTAGTCATTTATTTCTTATAATGCATAGAGGCCACTGATTTGGTTGCTAGCCTATTTACCTTTTTATTAATTTTCATGATCCTGAGAAGTACATCAGTGATAAAAGAGGGGCTTCTCTCTAGGAGATGTGGCTGCTTTCCCCTTACCTCTCACTGATGTTGCTGTGATGGCCTCTGTGTTTGGGCTATGTCCTCTAAATCTGTGGTCCCCAACCCCTCAGGCCATGGTGGACTGTTATCAATCTATGGCCTACTGGGGACTAGCCGATAGAGCTCCACTGTCCCCATCCCCCACACCCCCTCTCCCACCTTGTCAGTGGAAAAATTGTCTTCCATGAAACTTGGGGGGTGCATAGCCGGAGGTGAGCGGTGAGGGAAGGGAGCTTCATCTGTATTTACAGCCACTCCCCATCACTCACATCACTGCCTGAGCTCCCCACCCCATCTGTGGAAAAATTGTCTTCCATAAAACCAGTACCTGGTGCCAAAAGTTTGGAGACTGCTGCAAAAGAGTCACAAAGATGGAAATAAAGACTAAGGGGGTGGGGCGGGCTCCCTCTGCCTGTCACCAGTTTTCAGAGGAAACTCTTCTATCAGTTAATCAACTACGTGATATGGAGAACCTGTCACATGCAAGGGGCAGTTTAAATCAGGGAACCTGAAGAAGCACAAGATGTACTCTGTCCCTACCCTAAGTGGTTTGCAGGACCGTAAGGTACAAATATGAAGAAATAGAGCATGCAGGCTGCAAGCAATAATGAGAAAGCCCAGATGAGTTTAGAGATATGTGCTTAGGGACTCTAAGTGTGGCAAGATCCCTGTAAATTGGGCAGAGCATGGACAGTTTTCAGAGGAGGTGTAATAGGTATCAGACCTGAAGCTTCCTTAGGTGGAGACTGTGTTTCTGAAATAGCATTTATTTAAGCCTCTTTCTATTTTGGTGACTATATACTTTGAAACTCCCAAAATAATACATGCATGTTAAAAATTAAATAATACAGACTACATATAGTAAAAAGGGAAAATTTCTTTCACCCCACACTTTCCTAAAGCAAGCATGATTAACAGGGTGTAGTCTTCCAAAAATTTGTTATATGTATACAGGAAGATGAAGTCCCCTCCTCCAAGCCCCCTCTCTGTCTCTCTCTCTCTCTTTAACACACACACACACACACATATGCAGGCACACATAGAGAATATGATTTTTAGAAAGAATATGTTTGAGATTAAGAGGGGATCCTTTGTACC